>JAFJHL010000513.1:0-2500 GCA_019425775.1 Rafetus swinhoei
AAGACGCAAGCGGATAGGCTGACTGGAACAACATTAGTAGCCCTCAGGGAGGAGGTGACAGGAGTGCCAGGGCATTGTGGCAACTGCTTTCTATTCATGCCCATCAGTGTGAAAGAAGCTAGTTTCATATATAATTGCATGTAAATGCAACCACACTTAAGCTGCGGCCCTCAGCATGTGCTGTGAGTATCATTGTGGCCCTTGAGGCTTCCAAAGTTGAGTAGTCATGATTTAGTCCCTTCTGCAGATCATTTATATATAGGTTAAATAGGATTGGTCCCACTAAGACCATTGGGGGGACACCACTAGTTAAACCAAAAAGTCAAATTATGTGAAATTATTAGTTATTTTGGGTGTTCTAGCCACCAAAGTAATGAGAGGGCACTGCAATATGTTGTATCTGTTTTTGTTCTGGAGTGTTTTATCATTTGCCATATTGTTGTAAGTGCTGTATTTATAGGTTAGGTTAGGTTAGGTTAGGTTAGGTTAGAAGGTTAGGTTAGGTTAGGGAAGAAGAAGTTAGGCCAGTTGGGGTTGGGGTTAGGGGGCTAAGAAGAAGAAAGAAGAGGAGTTAGGTTAGGTTAGGTTAGGTTAGGTAGGGGTTAGGTTAGGTAGGTTAAAGAAGAAGTTAGAAGAGTTAGGTTAGGGTTAGTTAGGTTAAAGAAGAAGTTAGTTAGGTTAGGTAGGTGAGGGTAGGTTAGGTTGAAGAAGAAGTTAGGTTAGGTAGGTAGGTAGGTTAGGCTAGGTTAGGGGTTAGAAGAAGAAGTTAGGTTAGGTAGGTTAGGAGGCTAGGGTAGGTTAGGAGGGTTGTAGGTTAGGCTAGGAAGAAGAAGAAGAAGAAGAAAGAAGTTAGGTTAGGCTAGGTTGAAGAAGTTGTGAGGCCAAGTTAGGGCTAGGTTGTAGGCTAGGCCAGAAGAGAAGAGGAAGAAGAAGAAGAAGAAGAGGTTAGGCTGTGCTGTGCTGTGCTGTTAGGCTAGGTTAGGAGCAGGTTGTGCTGTGCTAGGCTGTGCTGTGCTAGGCCAGAAGGTTAAGAAGAAGAAGAAGTAGGGTTAGGAGGTTGTAGAAGAAAGAAGAAGAAGAAGGCTAGGTTAGGTTAGGTTAGGAAAGAAGAAGAAGAAGAAGAAGAGGTTGTGCTAGGCTAGGCCAGGTTGTGCTGTGAAAGAAGAAGAGGCCAGGCCAGGCCAGGAGGAGGTTAGGCCAGGCCAGTTGTGCCAGGTGCCAGGTTGTGCTAGGCTAGGCCAGGTTGTGAGGCTAGGTTGAAGAAGAAAGGCTAGGTTGTGTTGTGCTAGGTTAGAAGAAGGGGTTGAAGAAAGAAGAAGAAGAAGAAGAAGAAGCAGTTAGAAAGAAGAAGAAGAAGAAGAAGTTAGGTTAGCTAGGTTAGGTTAGGTTAGAAGAAGAAGAAGAAGAAGTTAGAAGAAGAAGAAGAAGAAGAAGAAGAAGAAGAAGAAGAAGAAGAAGAAGAAGCCAGGTTGTGCCAGGCTGTGCAAGAGTTGTTGAAGAAGAAGAAGAAGAAGTAGGTTGTGAAAGAAGAGTTGTGCTGTGCTAAAGAAGAAGTTGTGTTGTGTTGTGCTGTGCTAGGAGAAGAAGAAGAAAGCAGTTGTGCTAGGTTAAGAAGAAGAAGAAGAAGAAGAAGAAGAAGGTTAGAAGAAGAAGAAGAAGAAGAAGAAGTTAGTTAAGAAGAAGAGAAGTTAGTAGGTTAAGAAGAAGAAGAAGAGAAGAGAGTTAGGTTAGAAGAAGAAGAAGAAGAAGAAGAGGCCAGTTGTGCTAGAGGCTGTGCCAGGCCAGAAGGCCAGGCCAGGCCAGGCTGTGCCAGGCCAGGCCAGGTTGTGCCAGGCCAGGCCAGGCTGAAGAAGAGAAGAGGTTGTGCCAGGCCAGGCCAGAGGCTAGGCCAGGCCAGGTTGTGCTAGAAGAAGAAGAGGTTGTGCTAGGTTAGAAGAAGAAGAAGAAGAAGTTAGAGAAAGAAGAAGTTAGTTAAAGAAGAAGAAGAAGAAGAAGTTAAAGAAGAAGAAGAAGAAGTTAGAAGAAGAAGAAGAGGTTAGAAGAAGAAGAAGAAGTAGGCTAGGTTGTGCCAGTTGGTGCTAGAAGAAAGAAGAAGAAGAAGAAGAGAGGCCAGGTTGTGCTGTGAGGCCAGGCCAGGTTGTGCTAGGCAGGTTAGGTTGTGAAAGAAGAGGCCAGGCCAGGCCAGGTTGTGCTTAGGAAGAAGAAGAAGAAGAAGTTGTGCTGTGTTAGGTAGAAGAAGAAGTTAGGCTAGGCTAGAAGAGGTTAGGTTAGGTTAAGAAGAGGTTAGAAAGAAGAAGAAGAGGTTAGGTTAGGAAAGAAGAAGAAGAAGAAGAAGAAGAGAGGTTAGAAGAAGAAGGCTAGGTTAGGCAGGCCAGTTGTGCCAGGCCAGGCAGTTGTGCCAGGCAGGTTGTGGTTGTGTTGTGCTAAGAGGTTAGGCTTGTGGGTTGTGCCAGGTTGTGTTGTGCAGGTTGTGCTGTGCTAGGCTAGTTAGGTTGTGGTT
>JAFJHL010000513.1:10000-11020 GCA_019425775.1 Rafetus swinhoei
AAGAAGAAGAGCTAGGCCAGGTGTGCTGTGCCAGGCTAGGCCAGGTAGGCCAGGCTAGAAGCAGTTGAAGAAGAAGAAGAAGAAGAAGTAGGTTGTGCTAAAGAAGAAGAAGAAGAAGAAGAAGAAGAAGAAGAAGAAGAAGAAGAAGAAGAAGAAGAAGTTAGGTTAGGTTAGGTTGAAGAAGAAGAAGTAGGCTAGGTTAGAAGAAGAAGAAGAAGTAGGTTAGGCTAGAAGAAGAAGAAGAAGAAGAAGAAGAAAGAAGAAGAAGCAGGTTGTGCTGTAGCCAGAAGAAGAAGAAGAGAGAGGCCAGGCCAGGAGGCCAGGCCAGGCCAGGCCAGTTGAAGAAGAAGAGGCCAGGAGGGGCTAGAAGAAGAAGAAGAAGAAGAAAGAAGAAGAGGCTAGGCTAGCTGAAGAGGAGGTTAGGCTAGAGAAGAAGAAGAAGAAGAGGCTAGGAGGTTAGGCTAGGCTAGGTTAAGAAGAAGAAGAAGAAGAAGAAGAAGAAGAAGAAGAAGAAGAAGAAGAAGTGTGTGGCTAGGCTAGGTTAGGCTGTGCTGTGAAGAAGAAGAGAAGAAGAAGAAGAAGAAGAAGGCTTGTGCTAGGTTGTGCTGTGCTAGGTTGTGAGGTAGGTTAAAGAAGAAGAAGAAGAAGAAGAAGAAGAAGAAGAAGAAGAAGAAGAAGTTAGAAGAAGAAGAAGAAGAAGAAGAAGTTAGAAGAAGAAGAAGAGGTTAGAAGAAGAAGCTAGAAGAAGAGAAGAAGAAGAAGAAGAAGAAGAAGAAAGAAGAAGAAGAAGAAGAAGAAGAAGAAGAAGTGTGCTAGCTAGCAGTTGTGTTAGGTTAGGTGGCTGTTAGGCGAAGAAGAAGAAGAAGAAGAAGAAGAAAGAAGAAGAAGAAGAAGAAGAAGAAGAAGAAGAAGAAGAAAGAAGAAGAAGAAGAAGAAGTAGGTTAGGCCAGGCGAAGAAGAAGAAAGAAGAAGAAGAAGAAGAAGAAGAAGTTGTGCTAAAGAAGAAGAAGAAGAAGAAGA
>JAFJHL010000538.1:0-24999 GCA_019425775.1 Rafetus swinhoei
TGGCTCCTCTGCAGCCAGTTGTCTTGTTTTCACCCACGCTTGCGACCCCTCCTTCTCTGGCCATCTGGTTCTGAGAAATAACTTTGCACTTTATCTCAACACATTCATATCCCTTTCACACACATAAGTAATGTTACAAAGTTCCTTCAAGGCTATGCGGCACATCAACATCTGTATTGGTGGGACAAATAGGCGTCGTAAATCAAGCAATTAAGGCCTCAGCCTCTAACATTCTTGTAGTCTTCATTAACACAGACACAAAATGAGATCCTGTCTCTTTACTTACTAAAACTTTAGAACAAGGAACTGTAGAAGATATATACTTAACTAAAGGATTTGACTTACTACAATATTAAATATGATTATAAATATATTACCTTACATTACTACATTACTAAACCTAAAATACAAATGTAAAAAAGAAGAAATAGCTTTCAATCCTAACATCCTGGACTATGTGTTGCACCTCCAACGCTCTGGTCTGGCTATACCATCCGTAAGAGTCCACCTCTCGGCTATCTCTGCCTTCAGACAACCAATAGAAAGATACTCAGTATTTGCTCACCCCATTACCAAACGATTTTTAAAAGGACTCACGAATCTCAACCCTGCGCGCAGAAAGCCCCCGGCACTCTGGGACTTACAATTAGTCTTGGACACTCACATATCCACCGTTTGAGCCAATAGCCACCTGTGACATCTCCATACTTACCATGAAAGTAATCTTCCTTCTAGCCTTCACCTCAGCACGACGGGTGGGCGAACTTGTGGCTCTCTCGGCTGACCCGCCTTACACTGTGTTTTCCAATCAAGGAGTGATGCTACGATCACACCCTAATTTCTTACCGGAAATGAATTCGGAATTTCATATCAATGAGCCTATAATACTTCCTACCTTTTATCCCAAACCGCACGCCTCAACTCATAAAGCTGGACTACGTAACGTTAGATGTTCGGAGAGCTTTGGCCTTCTATCTACAGAGAACACGACCTTTCCGACAATCACAATGCCTTCTACCATGCACAGATGAGCGAACCAAAGGCCGTCGTTTATCCTCGCAGCGTATTTCCAAACTAATTGTGAAATACATTGCACACTGTAATTCGATACGCAATAAGCCAGTACCTACCTCTATACATGCTAATTCCACCAGAGCAACAGCCACAATCACAGCCTTCCTCCGAGGTGTTTCGCTGCAAGATATTCGACGAGCGCGACCTGGTCTTCAGACATGACATTCGCAAAACATTACACAATTGATGCCATTGTTCGGGACTCAGCGCTAGCATCAGCAGTGCTCTCCACAGTGCAGAGGTCCTGACTCTGATCTCTCCTCCGTAGGCCAGACGATGGCTCAGAACTCACCTACAGTGGAGCTCCCACAGGGACACTACCCGAAGAAGAAGAGGAAGTTACTCACCTTGTGCAGTAACGATTGTTCTTCGAGGTTTGTGTCCCCATGGGTGCTCCATGACCTGCCCTCCTCCCCGCTTCGGAATCTTCTCTTTGTGTTTTTTGGAGTGACCCGATTAGGAGGAACTGGTGGGAGCCGGACCTCGCGCAGACTCAGAAATGGCATGAAAGGCACACGCCGCCACCGCACATGTGTGGTCCGGCTAAACCATGGCTGATGAATCTCCAACCTGCGGCGCTGGGACGAGCCCGACACCTACAGTGGAGCACCCACGGGGACACATACCTTGAAGAACCATCGTTACTGCACAAGGTGAGTAACTTCCTCTTTCCCTCAATTACCTCACTTTTCCAAGTTTTTCACCCCTACTCTACCCCAGTACCAAAAAGAAAAAAAGTTTTTCTTCATGTCCCGCCGCTTTTCGCTGCGCCTCATGCCATTATCCCCCTGCTTGAAAAGGTATGAGTCATGCCGGGATGCTATGCCCATTTCTGATGGGCACTCCAAGTGTATAAAGTGCCTTGGGGAGTCACACCAGGCAGAAAAGTGCCCCCACTGTTCGAAATTAATGGCCAGAGCACACCATGACCAAGCCAATAGGCTGAAGACCTTATTGTATGAGAAGTCTCTCCAACCGTCTTCAGAGGACAGCCCAGCGGGCCCAAAATCTATTCCCCAGCCGAAAGATATAAACAAAATTATGTCTTCTGGCATGGCTCTCTCGAAAATGGGTCTGTCTCTAGCCTGATCTCTACCCTCGGCACCGAAAGCTGAAAGGGTCAGCACTGCAGATAGGCCCGGCACATTGGGCGCAGCACCGTCCAAGATGTCGGCACCGCATAAGAGAGCGCACTCGGAGCCCAAGTAGAAACAAGTGGCACCGTCAGCACCAACCACACCAACAGGGCACCATAGGGACCACTCAGCACTGAGGCAACATTTTCAGTAGGCTCCAGCATCATTGCTTAAGAGGCCCTGTGCCGAGATGCCTCCTCCAGATCAGACCATCGGCACCGAGCAAACCTCACACCTCGGCACCGTCTCAAGAGCGCTCATGACCCGAATCTCCAGCTAGGAGTCACACGCCAACGGCACCGATATCACCAGGATCCTCCATATAGTCGGTGCGCTCCCGTAGATCATCAAACCACTCATGTTCCCCGAGCAAAGTGGGCACTGACCCTCGGAGTAAATTCTCCTCCCAACATTCCAGCCCTGCCCACAAACCTCCTCCTTGGCAGCCTGGACAGATGGCATATGCATACCCACCACCAGCACCACCACCATGGTATGCACAACACTACAACTACCTGCCACAGCTATACGCCAGACAATGGCAGCCACGGGACTCACGTCCTCCTAGGAAGAGCCACCATGCTGCTCCTTCCACACTATCCAGACCACCACCTACTTCTACTCAAATTACAACTTCAGCTACAGAACCTAATTCCCCTGCCCATTCTGATGTAGAGGACTCTCTGTCAAAAGGCAAGGACAGGTCCCCTGTGTACAACTCGTTTTCTTCACCCGACGAGGCAGTTATCGCCAATACCCCACCATCAGGTGATGACTCTAAAAAGTTCCAAGATCTCTTTAAAAGAGTAGCTCTGGCACAGGAGCGCAACCTACAAGAGGTACAAGAGAAACAGTACCGCCTTCTGCAAACACTACAGCCTCCTACCACTTCCAGAATAGCACTCCCTATGAACGAAGCTATTATGGACCCAGCACATACCATTTGGCAGACCCCCGGCTTCCATTACTCCAGCCAACAAAAAAGCTGACCACAAATATTTTATTGCACCAAAAGGAATGTACTTCCTTTTTACTCTCCCCCCTCCCCCCCAATTCACTGGTTGTTGATTCGGTGAGATACAAAGCCAGACAGCCTAACATCAAGTCGACACCACATGACAAAGACCATAAAAAAATGGACATTATGGGTCGTAAAGTGTACTCCTCTGCTACCTTGCTCCTCAGAGCAGCAAATTACACCGCTATGCTCGCAGACTACGACCATTCCAACTACTCAGAACTACAGGACCTTATGCAACACTTACCAGAGCACAAAAGACCGGTACTTCTCAGCATCATGCAAGAGGGCCACACAGTTTCTCCTACTGCCCTACAGTACGCAATTGACGTAGCAGATAACGGTGGCACAGATCACAGTGTCAGCATTGCGATGCGCAGAATATCATGACTCCAGGCATCCAGGGTCCCAAGAGAACTACAGCAGAAAGTCAAGGATTTACCCTTTACTAAAGCTAATCTATTCGCTGCAAAAACGGATGAAGTACTGCATTCCATGAAGGACTCCCGTACCACCCTCAGGACCCTGGAATGTATACTCCCCACCAAAGACCAAGGGAGCCATACAGACAACAACCCAGGTACGACTTCCCTCAAAAACAGAGATCGCAGAGTCACAGACCACAACACCAGCAGCAACGGCATTTGGCATCTACGTAACCACCGACATCCAAATACCAGATTTGAAGGTTTAGTCGAGAGCCAGAAAGACACCTCACTAACAATCACATCACCAACCAACCGCCCACAATTTAACCACCGCCTCCACCCTTTTTTTCAGCAGTGGGCTCAAATAACATTGGACAAATGGGTCTTAAAACTCATTCAGCATGGCTACATCATTCCCTTTACCTCTCCGCCTCCCACTCACCCTCCCAACCGATCCCTTTTCAGAGACCCCTCTCACGAGATCCTCCTCGAGCAAGAGGTACTTTACCTCCTACAATTGGATGCCATAGATCAGGTACCAGCAGTGTTTCAGGGTTGAGGGTTTTACTCAACTTATTTCCTAATGCAGAAAAAGAGTGGAGGATGGAAGCCTATACTGGATTTAAGAAAACTCAACATGTACATAGCTTACCACCAATTCAAGATGGTGACCCTAGCAACAATAATCCCTGTGTTAGATCAAGGAGACTGGCTTTCGGCTCTCGACCTCCAGGTTGGGTTCTTCCACATTATAATTCACCCCGCACACAGATGCTTTTTACGATTTATAGTGGGCCACCAACATTATCAATATTGAGTGCTCCCCTTTGGCCTGTCAACGGCCCCCAGAGCATTCTCCAAAACTCTAGTAGTCATAATGGCCTCACTACAGCATCAGGGAGTCAAAATATTTGCATACTTAGACGATTGCCTGATAAAGGGTGCGTCTTTCCAAGAAACAAAGAGCATGATCGATACTACAATGAACTTCCTGCTCAACCTTCGGTTTCACATAAACTATGGGAAATCCATGCTCCACCCAACCCAGAGGTTGGAGTTTATAGGCGCTCTCACCAACATTGTGGCGGCAAAGGCTACACTATCTGCACACAGGTTCGAAACCCTGTGCAATCTCATCGCAGTGGCCCGGGAGACCCCGGCCATTATAGTTTGCGAATGCCTGAAAATTCTCAGACATATGACGTCCACAACATATGTCATCAGGCTAGCAAGGCTCCACATGAGATGCCTACAGTCTTGGCTAGCTACAACCTACATGCAATCCAGAGACCCACTTTCCAATCTAGTTACCATTCCACCACGGGTCCTCAACTCCCTTCAATGGTGGCCAAACTCACACAATGTGCTAGCTGGAGTACCATTCTAACAACCTACTCCCACGCTTACAATGACGACCGATGCATCACTCCTTGGTTGGGGAGCCCATCTGGGAACCATCATGGCCCAAGGCAAATGGTCCTTTACAGAGCAAACATTTCATATCACCCTTCTAGAACTACGAGCAGTATGGTACGCATGCCGGCATTTCCTGCCCCATATTGCCCACAAGTCCATCACTATAATCATGGACAACACCACGTGCGTGTAGTACATCAATCAGCAAGGAGGTGCACAATCCCCTTCCCTATGTGCAGAGGCCCTCAAGTTATGGAATTGGTGCCAGACTCACCACGTTACCTCAGTTGCTGCTTACCTTCCATGGGTACTCAATGTTATGGCAAATATCATACGTCTCAGGTTTCACAACCAGCATGAATGGGAGATAGACAATTATGCATTCAATCAAGTATTTCACCAATGGGGTCAACCAGATATAGACCTCTTCACCACCAGAAACAACTGGAACTGTCATCTCTATTGTTCCAGAGCAGCTTTAGGAAAGCACTCCCTGTGGGAATGCTTTCTCCGTCAGGTGGGACGCACCCCTCCTCTATGCGTTCCCACCCTTTCCAATTCTCCACAAGGTCATCACCAAGATCAGAACAGACCAAGCTTGAGTGATACTCATTGCACCAGTGTGGTCCTAGCAAACATGGTATCCTTACATCCACAGGATGACAATCGCAGATCCATATGCCTTCCTGCCTCAGCACAATCTCCTCTCCCAGAATCACAGGAAGAATTTCCATCCAGAATCCCACAAACTTCACCTCCACACCTGACTCCTTCATAGTTCCAAGATGCCGAAAACACCTGTTCAGAAGGAGTGAAGGAAATACTGATCAATAGTAGGAGACAATCCACCAGGAAAACGTACCTATATAAATGGAAGAGATTCTCCCACTGGTTCAAATGATCTCACACTACATCCTCAGAGTCCACCCCTCTCCCCCTCCTACTGGACTATCTGTTACACCTTAAGCAATCGGGACATGCAGCTGCCATAGCAGCTTTGCATCGCTCCGAAGAAGGTGCTTCTTTCCTTGCCAATCCGATCACCAGGAGATCCCTTAAAGGCCTACAAAACACCTTTTCATCTGTGATGTAGTGGGGGTGCTGTCTGCTCTGTAACCCGAGGTTCCCCTATGCTGTGATGTGTGATTCCCACTGACTCACTCACATGTGTATTGGCCCAGACACCTAGCTCCAGCTGGAGCAGATAACAAGGTTCTTCCCAGAGGGAGAGACAAAGGAAAGGAGGCGAGGATGGCCACCTGGCTGGGGGCAGAGCCTGGGAGCTGGGCAGTTTTCTGGCTGGGAAAACATGAAGGCTGCGTCTAGACTGGCATGATTTTGCGGAAATACTTTTAACGGAAAAGTTTTTCCGTTAAAAGTATTTCCGCAAAAGCACGTCTAGATTGGCACGGATGCTTTTGCGCAAAAAGTGCTTTTGCGCAAAAGCATCCATAGCCAGTCTAGACGTGATTTTGTGCAAGAAAGCTCCGGTGGCCATTTTCACCATCGGGGCTTTTTTGCGCAAAACAGTTCTTCCCTGTCTACACTGGCCCTCTTGCGCAAGTATTCTTGCACAAGAGGGCTTATCCCTGAGTGGGAGCGTCAGTGTATTTGCGTAAGAAGCATTGATTTTGTACATTACAAAGTCAGTGTTCTTGCGCAAATTCAAGCGGCCAGTGTAGACAGCTGGCAAGTTTTTGCGCAAAAGCGGCCACTTTTGCGCAAAATCTTGCCAGTCTAGACACAGCCGAAGAGAAGAGACTGAGCTGAGTACTCAGGGGTCAGGGGCCTGTGGTATGAGGCTGCCTGGCCCTAACTCCTTATACCCACTGTGGCAGCCTGAGAGCAGGGAGCTACGGAGGCCTCATGGAAGGCAGATATGTGGGGAGCTGGGTATGTGGTTTTATGTTCCCTGAGTAGGCTGTTAAAGACTATGGCCCAGCCAGCCATACCTGAAGCCTATCTGGCATCAGCCTGAAGGGAAGGCAAATTAGAACACCTGCAGCAACTTAAGGTAGATGCGTGCACTATAAAAACACTCCCCAGGCAAGGCTAAGAGGGAAGGAGAAAAGGGACGGACTAGAGGAGAACTCAAGGAGAAGGGAGCAGCCCAGAGCAAGAAAACACCTGAGTGAGCTGATGTGAAGGTTTGCTCTGCGATATCAGGAACAAGGTACTGCAGGAGGGGTTGGAGAAGTGGCCCACGGAGGGGCTGCTGCTCAGGGGGCAAAGGCCAAGCTACACGGCCTGCTCGGGGCTGCCCCCTCCTATAGGGCCCTGGGCCGGAACCCGGAGCAAGTGGGTGGGACTGGGTTCCCCCCAATCCCCGCCTCTGGCTGGAAGGGCCAACAGGCACTGGAGAAAGGAGGACACTGGACTGGCCAATGATGAAAGAGGCTCTGGTTGCAGGGTACCCTTGCCTTCATGGCAGTAATTAGGGACACTGCGAGCCTCTGAGGCCCACAAGAACCCGCCAGGAAGCGCAGGACCCACAGGGCTTAGTACAGACTTTGCCACACCACATCACATCTATGCTGTGCTGTATCCTGGAGAAGCAATAAACCCTCTCTATTCTACTGGCTGGCTGAGTCTCATCTTGCTGTACGCAGGGTGCAGGATCGGGGAGTTCCCGAAGCACCATCACACCACCCATTTGCCCATCAGTCCCTATCTGGGATCTGAATCACGTACTTAAGACCTTGACAAAACCACCCTTGAGCCACTAGTGACTTGCTCCTGGTCGTACCTACTGATGAAAGTGTCCTTTCTGGTCACAATAACCTCCAGCAGGAGAGTGAGCGAACTCGCCGCCCTGATGGCAGAACCCCCGTACACAGTGTTCACCAAGGACAGAGTTACATTCCGACGCCACCCTAAGTTCCTCCCCAAAGTTCCTTCCCCCTTCCACATCAATGAACCCATAGACTTACCTGCCTTTTTTCCTAAGCCGCGTGCTGACCCCATGCATGCCGCCTGGCACACCCTCGACATCCGCAGAGCACTTGCATTCTACATCGACCAGACAAAGGCCTGGCGAGCATCCCCTAGGCTCTTCCTGTGCTACGCAGAACGATCCAAGGGACAAGCGGTCTCTTCACAGAGAATCTCTAATGGATTTCCTTATGTATCCACACATGCTATACCCTCCATAATAAGGACCTACCTGGAGTCATCAAAACTCATTCCACCAGGGCAATGTCTTCCACTACTGCCTTCCTCAGCAACGTTCCCCTTCAGGACATCTGTAACGCCGCCACGTGGTCATCAGACCATACATTTGCAGAGCATTACTATCTCTCCTCTTCCATCGCATCATCTATGGCGGTAGGACACGCAGTACTATCCTCAGTAACCAGTGAAGGGCTCCAAACCCACCTCCATGGGCCGACAATTGCTGTGCAGTCACCCAGACTGGAGCACTCACGGGGACACCACTCGAAGGAGAAGAAGGAGTTACCTTGTGCAGTAACGGTGGTTCTTCGAGATGCGTGTCCCCATGGGTGCTCCACTACGCTCCCTCCTTCCCCTGCTTTGGAGCCCCATGCTCTAACAGCACGGGTAGAGAAGGAATGGAGGGACTGCAATGCATATATGCATAACGGACACCAACGACACAAGGGGGCGCCATGGCACATGCACAGCAGAAACTTCTAGAAAAGTCGCCGGTCGCCGGCGCGAAGACGCACCAGGACCCAGAGTGGAGCATTCATGGTGTAGAAACCATTTCATATTTAGCTAGAAGCCATCTTGTATAACAGAAACCATTTCAGCTTTTCTCTTTAGCACGTAGACCAGAGTGAACTTTCTGTCACCCCGTGAGAAGAGGCCTACAGAATGGGCTATTGGTATGTGTTAATTGGTCTGGTTGAGACAGGAGATGTACTCCCTCGTACCTGTCCGCCATCCTGGTGATAAGGCTTTGTTTTTCCAAGTTTAATTGATGATTTCTGTAATTGGATGCCCTGACGTCAGACTGTTTGGCTAAGGGTATAAAGATACTAGGATTGATTGTATTAGCCAGCCTTACTGGGCCCGGCTCTGCTGGGACCACGTTTGGCTCACTTGGCTTTACTGATCAATAACGCTGTCTGTTTAGCCGTGTAAACTGAGTGAGGCTTTTGCTTCGACAATTTGGAGCAATTGTCCACCGAGATTCCTAACGCGCCACTTGCCCTTGCGGATGGACCGGCACTCCACTTCCAAACCTCTCAGAGACCTCAATAGAAGGTAAGGGGATACCTGTTATGAAATCTCCTGGTTGAGGGCTTGGGATTTGGAGTGACGGCCGGCCGTTGGGGTAAGGGGAGCTACGGAATCCAATTTTGTGGAGCGGCTAACATTTTGTCTGTCTGTGTCTGTCTTTGTCTATTAGGCCTGTCTTATGTGTCACAGTTCCAAAAGGGCACACCGGTGTCTCTAGTGAGGCAGCCATGCACTGGACCCTCTGTGTTCGGACGCTAAAAGCTGGTGTGGTGCCATTACACTCTCTTGGCACACGGAACTGTGGGAAAGCTTTGTTGTCTCTTTCTGTTACTTGCGGACGTAGTACTACTCTTTGAGGCTAACCCCAGGCCATAGTATTTCCCCATTCCGCCAGGCTGTCTCCAGGCGCCAGGACGTGGTGTTACGCCGGGCTGGGGCGGGTGCCGGAAACCCCTGCGAGCCAGGTGGACTTTGAGTCCAGTGCGTCTCAAACAAAAAAAGGGGGGGGGGGCAGTGTGAGCAGGCGGACTTTCGGTCCGGTGTCTCACAGAATCTTTTAAAGCGCGCGCAGAAAATGGGGGTAGGTCAGTCTACAGGAATTCCAGTGCCTACTAAGGGCAGTCCGGCTTTCTTTATATATACTCAGTATGGAAAAAAAATACTTGCAAGTTTTTAGAAAAGTGGAATTTGTATACCCAAAATGATCCTAAATTACAATTCCCATTGAAAGAGACTTTTGATGTAACTAAAATTCTACATTTAAGGGGGGCTCTTGAGGGTCGTGGAGCGAAAACTCCCGATCTGCAATGGTCTGCCTATCTACCATGGTATGAAGAAACTTTTAAGAGGCAGAAAGAATCTCAATTAAAAAGCCTTAGAGATTCTCAGGAAAAACTGCAAACACAGATTAAACTGCTGAAAGAGGCTGGCACTCAACCAAAAGCAGTAATAACTAAGCCTAGTTCGCCACCTATTGGGCAATTGTATCCTTGTCTCCTAAACCCTGATTCACAGGATGACATGAATGATGTCCTGTGCCTTGTGTGGAATCCCACACCATACCCGAGTCCCAGGAAATCCCAGGGAACCAAGTAGATACCGGGAGGGATGATATAAGGGAATTAGGAATGCTGACATGTCAGGCGCTTGCCCACAAGCTAGCAAAGGAACAACAATCAGAGACAGGCACAGAGGTGCCGGTTACTAGCTCAACCGCAGCTTACCCTTTACGGGAAGTCCCAGACCCACAAGGAGGGGCGTATGCGGGTTTACCAACCCTGGACCAAGACCGAGTTACATGCCCTGGCCAAAGATTTTCCCTCAGTAGAAGAAGACCCCGGTAAAATTCCAAGCAGAACTGGCACTAGTAATACGATCTTATGATCCTAACTGGCAAGACCTTGATCTGCTTTTAAGGGTGATTCTGCCTGATGATAAGCGTAACAAGATTTTAGAGAAAGCAGGCTGGCCATCTGGACCTATTACAGGAGACCCGGACTCAACAGCTAATGGTAGAGCTCTCACCCAGGCTAGAAACGGACTGCTTGATAGTATTCTTCAAGTCTTTCCAAAACGTCCAAATTGGGTTAAAATTAACACCTGCAAGCAGGAAGAAAATGAATCACCAGGTGCTTATTTGGAAAGGCTTACAAAAGTGTTTGAAAGGCACTCTGGCATTGAAAACCCAGCTGACACTGCTAAGGAGGCGCTGGGTACTGCTTTTGTTAATGGATTAGATCCGGCTATCCAAACCCAGTTAAAACACATAACCATCGGCTGGGAAACTAAATCCTTAGAGGAACTTCTGACAGTGGCAAACCACTGCAGACAGTGCCTAAAAGCTAAACAGGACAAAGAACCTAAACTTACGGTTCTGCAATCACTGCCTACTAAAACAGGCAGGGGTCGAGGGCGCCCCATAGAACGACAGCCACGGGGCTCATATGGACCCCTGAGAGTAGCGCCACCTTGGTCTGGGGATGCTGCCGGCCGAGGCAACCCCAGGACAGTGACAAATGCAAATACTTGTCACTATTGCAAACAGCCCGGACACTGGAAAAGTCAGTGCCCGTGCCGCCCCAGGCAGCCAGAGCCTGCAGCTTTCAGACCCCCACAGGGTCAGTTTAACCTAGCGGAGGCCGAGAGTCAATAGGGGTGCCCTGAGGAGGATTGCAACTTCACCTATTTATCTCCGCTTATTCCCTTGAATTCTGATGGCACTCTCACTTGCAAGGTTGCTGGACAAAACACCCAGGTTTTAGTGGACACAGGTGCTAGCAGGTCCGCCCTCCAAGCGTCTTCTTTTTCTATTCCCGTTTCTGACCAGGTTGTTAATGCAGTTGGTATTTCTAATCAAGTTGTACCTCACCCTGTTTCTAAACCTGTCCCTCTTGTACTAGGACCCATTTCAGAGCATCATTCTTTTCTTCTAAGTCCTACTTCCCCTGTGAATTTGTTAGGAAGGGATTTATTGTGCAGATTGCGTTGCACTATTTTCTGTACTCCTGATGGGGTTTATCTTGAAGTGCCTGCACAGACCCGACAGGAGGTGGAGGACCTACTACAGGGTCCTAACACCGTCCTATTCCCCTTGATTCCTGATTCAGAACTGACCTTTTGTCCCAGATCCCCAACTGTTTGTGGGCCACCACCCCAAACGAAGTGGGCAGGATGTCAGTGGATCCCGTTTACATTACTGTTGACAAAACTAAGCGTCTGCCCCCGTATTACTCAGTACCCATTGAATCCTGCAGCTGAGGCAGGGATTCAGCCGGTTATTTCTGATCTCTTGGCACAAGGTGTTCTTATTCACTGTATAAGTCAGTGTAACACTCCTATACTGCCTATAAAGAAACCAGGAAGGGACACCTATCGTTTCGTCCAGGACCTTCGAGCTATCAACGCTATTGTTATTTCTCAGTTTCCTGTTGTGCCTAACCCGGCCACTTTTCTTTCCTCTATCCCACCAGATTCCACTCATTTTACCGTTGTTGATCTCTCCTCTGCTTTTTTCAGTGTTCCCCTCCGTCCTGACTGCCAATACCTTACTGCTTTTACCTACAAAGGACAGCAATACTGCTGGACTGTTCTGCCACAAGGGTTTAGAGATTCTCCCACCTACTTTTCACAAATTCTACGGCGGGATCTCTCTGACATTACATTCCCTTCTGGCTCTACTCTTATTCAATATGTAGACGATTTGCTTCTTTGTAGTGCTTCCCTTGAAGCCTGCAGATCAGATTCTGTTGTACTTCTCACTGCTCTAGCTAATAAGGGTCATAAAGTGTCTAAACAAAAACTACAGCTCTGCAAGCCATGGTTCGGTATTTAGGCCACGACCTCTCGGCGGGGAGCCGTCACCTCTCTGCTGATAGAATCCAGGCAATCCTTTCTGCCCCTAAGCCCACTTCCCCTTCCCAAGTCCGCTCTTTCCTCGGTATGGCTGGCTACTGCAGACAATGGATTCCTAACTTTTCTCAGATAGCCAAACCGCTCCAGGAGCTCACCCGTAATGCTACCCCTTCTCCTATACCGTGGGGATCTCAGCAAGACACTGCTTTCTCGTCTCTGAAGCAGGCCCTGGCTTCTGCTCCGACTCTGGGCCTGCCCGATTACTCCCGTCATTTCACTTTGTTCTGTCATGAAAAAGAAGGATGTGCTTTGGGTGTACTGGTGCAAAAAACATGGTGATAAATACCGCCCTCTTGCTTATTACAGTACTTATCTTGACCCTGTTGCGGCCTCATTTCCCCCCTGCCTCCGTGCTGTTGCTGCGGCAGCGCGGATTTTAGAGCAAGCAGAACCTTTGGTTTTACAATCTCCTTTAACGCTGGCTGTTCCTCATTCTGTGTCAGCATTACTCTTAAAGGGAAAAACCCAGCACCTTTCTAATGCCCGTCTTGTTAAATATGAACGGCTTCTCTTTGCTTCTTCCAATGTCTCTGTAATTCGCTGTGACACTTTAAATCCTGCTACACTGCTCCCTGCACCCCACGAGGGGAGAGCCTCATGACTGTTTGCAAGTTGTGCAAGCCGTCACCTCTCCAAGACCAGACCTGTCTGAAACGCCTTTGGATAACCCTGATTTTATACTTTATACAGATGGTTCTTGCTTTTACAATTCTAGTGGAGTTTTAGTAGCAGGTTATGCAGTTTGTACTGTCTGGGATGTAGTAGAATCTGCCCCTCTACCTGCTGTTTCTTCCGCACAGGTAGCAGAATTAATGGCTATCACAAGGGCTTGTCATATTGCTGCAGGAGCTTCTGCCACTATTTCTACTGACTCCCGGTATGCCTTTGGGGTAGTCCATGATTTTGGTACGCTCAGGAAGCAGCGAAGTTTTCTTACTTCCTCTGGCCACTCTATAAAGAATGGACCTTATGTAGCCGCTTTACTTGATGCAGTTCTGTTACCCTCGGCTCTTGCTATTGTTAAGTGTGAAGCCCATTCCTCTTCCTCTAATGAAGTTGCATTAGGAAATGACATGGCCGATCGGGCTGCTAAGGCAGCCGCCTTATGTCCTCCTCGGGCTGAAGCATTGTACCCCTCTCTCCTACCATCGCCAGCTCCTTTGCCATCTCTTTCAGAACTGGCCCTCCTGCAGGACCAAGCCCCAGAATCGGAAAAGCAGGAGTGGAGACTGGCAGGGTGCACCTTGCACCCAGACCACTTGTGGCGCAGCTCGGACGGCCGCATTGTTGCCCCAGTGGTCTTGCTACCTCACCTTGCCTCCGTGCTCCATGGATTGTCGCACGTTGGCAAAGGGGGGATGGTAGCAACCTTAAAACAAAATTGGTTTGCTCCCAAATTCTCCCAAGCAGCCAAAGATTACTGCCTGGCTTGCTCTGTCTGCCAAGCCCACAACATGGGTAAACCTGTAAAGACAGTTCCGGCAACCAGACCTCCGCCTTTGGGACCATTTCTGAATTTACAGATGGACTTTATTCAATTGCCTAAATGTCAATCCTTTGAATATGTGCTGGTTATTGTTTGTCTGTTTTGGATGGGTAGAAGCTTATCCCTGCAGGAAAGCTGATGCCATCACAGTGGCAAAGAAACTTCCAAATCGTTACATCCCATCATGGGGAATACCCCTTGTGATCTCCAGCGCTAGAGGTACGCACTTTACTGGACAAATTGTTCAAAAACTGGCAAAGACTACTCTATCAGACAAGCACTGCACTGCCCGCGACACCCGGAGAGCACAGGAGCAGTAGAGAGACGTAACGGGATTTTAAAGAACAAACTTGCTAAAATATGTGAGGACTCTGGCTTAACATGGGTAGAAGCACTCCCGATTGCCCTAATGAGCATGAGGGCCACTCCTAATCGGAAAACTGGACTCAGTCCACATGAGATTGCATGTGGCCGACCTATGAGACTGTTAAGCAGTCCAGACATTGATCTGGCTGATGCCATACTTGTTAAAGGAAGCATAGTCAAGTATTGTCAGGAACTTATGAGGTGTGTACAGTCCTATCATTCACAGGTTAAGGACTCCTTCCAGGAGGCCCCGACTGAGCCGTGCCATAAACTATAACCAGGAGACTGGGTTTGCGTGAAAGTTCACCAGCGGAAGACTGCCCTGGAACCCAGGTGGAAGGGTCCCTACCAAGTCCTTCTGACCACCCATACTGCTGGAAAGTGAGAGGGGATTGCCCACCTGGATCCACGCCTCCCACTGTAAACCGGTTCCAGCCCCTACAGAGGTTGGCCCCAACAAGGAGCACCGCAGACCTGGTACCAGAGGCCCAGGTCCAGAAGCAGACGGGGATCACCGCAGACCTGGTACCAGAGACCCAGGTCCAGAAGCAGACGGGGATCAGCGCAGGCTTGGTACCGGCAATCCAGGCCCAGAAGCAGACGATCCTGAGAGACCGAGGCCAACGTACCAGCTGCGGCCCAGAAGAACCTGCCAGCGATAGGTGAAGCAAACTACGAAGTCCTGAAGAACAGCCAGCATGAGGCTGGACAAACAATTCATGTTGAGCTTATGCTTAATCTTGTTTTTAATACCTAGTAGTTATAACCTATATGGTTCAAATGTATTTATGCTTTTAATGAACCAAGTCTCCCAGGAATTTAGTTCCACAGATTGTTGGATATGTGCTCACAGTCCTGTACGTTCAGAAGGAGGTATCCCAATGATTCCAGTCCCACTAAACAACACTCAAATGAATGGCCCATTGTTTAGTGAACTGAAGCCAAATGATACTTGGCAGGATAAAGGGTTTACTAGCCCAGGGTATATCCGCCTAGCCCTGACCCCAATTGGAGACTACTGCTGGACATGTAATGGTTCAGGAGCCCGAGTGGGAAAAAGCAGGTGTGAGAGAAATGTTGTCCTGACCAGGGTATGGTACAGAAACAACACCTGGGAAAATAACAAAGGCCCTTATGACTTCGGAATCGATGGGTACTATTTACAATGGATGATGAAGCCCCAATGCCATAAAACCTTAACAACAAAGGTTGGCCATTACTTCAAATGTGGCCGTCGGGCATACAAAACACTGCCCAAAGATTGGAGTGGAACCTGCTATATTGGAGCAGCCTTCCCAGCCATTCGAATCACTAACCGTCTCCCTGATAGTAGAATCCGAAACTACCGAGAGATAACAGAAACACAGCAGTTTTGGGGAATTATGTTCCCAGGATTGGGTGTGGCCTATGCAGTAAGAGAAATTCGGAGGCTGGAAGTAGCTTTCGAGAAAGCAGCTAATGCCACAACCAAAGCTCTCCGTGCCATTAATAAGGAGTTAGGAGAAGTGAGACAAATGGTTCTCCAGAACCGGATGGCCCTAGACTACGTCCTAGCTAGTAAGGGCGGGGTTTGTGCCTTAGTGGGAAAAGAATGCTGTGTGTATATCACTGACACCAGCAAGGAAGTAGAGGAAGATGCCTCAGAGACTGAAAGAACTGTGGAAAGCCTAAGACAGGAGGAAAACTGGACCCTGTGGGGTTGGTTGGTAGGCTGGTTTGGACACGTGGGAACTTGGTGTAGTTTTATTATTGGCTATATTCTTTTGTGTTTATTTTTGTTTCTTGTTAATCAAATACTGTATGTCTTGTATTCTGAAAAACACAAGACAGACCCTTACTAAAGGGAATGTGGAAGTAATGATGTTAAAATACGATGAACAAAGAAAGGAACAAGAAATGTACATAAATACTTTAATGGAAATGGAGGTATAAAATGGTTTCAAGGTTAGCCTTTAAAAGGCTAAAAGGGGGGAGTTGTAGAAACCTTTTCATATTTAGCTAGAAGCCATTCTGTATAACAAAAGCCATTTCAGTTTTTGTGTCTGCACGTATACTAGAGGGAGTGAACTGGCCTTCACCGAGGTGGGGAGAGGCCAGAAGGATGCGCTGTTGGAATGTGTTAATGAACTATTTTGAGCTGAAGCTTGAACTCCCTATAAAAAAAAAGAAGGAAACCTCCCCGTTTCTTTCTTTGCTGATAATAATTCCTCTTTGAAGTTCGCTTTGATTTCTTGCCCTGACATCAGACTTGTTTGGTTAAGGGTATAAAATACTAGGATTAATTGTATTAGCCAGCCTTACTGGGCCCGGCTCTGCTGGGACCACGTTTGGCTTACTTTGCTTTACAGATCAATAAAGCTGTCTATTTAGCTGCCTAAAACTGAGTGAAGCCTTTGCTTCGACACCACCGAGGCACTCGCCGGCACCGGGGCAATCCTCTTCGGTGGCCCCATCACGCTCACCGGCACCCAGAGGCTCCCCATCATTGGGGCTTTCCCCATTGAGGCGTTCTCCAGCGCCACGAGACACCTCAGTACCGACCACTTCAGTAGCAGTGGAACTAATCCCGCATACGGCAATCTCCACTCCAGCTTCTTCTCCACCGGAACAACTGTTGGTACTCACTACCCAACCCAGGGCCAAGAAACTTCCAACTCTGTCACCAACTCCGGAGTTCTCACCGAAATTACGGTTACCGTCTTCAGCGTATTCAAGACACTCTCATACACATCAGGTTTCCCCACAACCGAGACATTACTACCACCATGATCGCTGGTCACTTAGTTATGCCACTTACTATAGGGGAAGATCCCGGTCACCCAGATCACCCACTTTATCGACCCATTCTCACTATTATAGATGGTATCGCACCTCTACATCACCATATCATCGCCATAGGTCGTCGTCGCGCCATAGTAGGTCATACTCACCTCATAGACACTCCCATTCCTCAGTCATTGGGGAGCGTCCAGCACCTCCCTCATCTTCAAGGCCACCAACTCCATCGGGGATTCCATCACACACTCGTGACGTGCAGCAACCTCTCTCTACTCAACAGCCTGAGCTTGACCGGTCGCCTACGGACCAATCCTCCTCGTCCCCAGACGACGCAGTTTTCCAAGGTGACACCTCCCCGTTGGATGATCTCCACCAATTTCAGGAGCTTTTTAAAAGAGTGGCGGACAGTCAGAAGGTGCAACTGGGAGAGGTACAACAAAAACATCATCATCTCCTACGTAACATCAAACAGTCTCATCAGGCCAAAATTGCATGCCACTGGATGAAGCTATTCTAGAGATAGCTAACGCTATTTGGTGGGTAAAAAGTACTTTGTCCCCGTGAAAGGGATGGAGTTTCTTTTTACTCATCCACAACCTAATTAGTTGGTTGTGGATGCAGTACAGAAAAAGCAAAGACGCCCCAACATAAGCCCACGGCTGCAGACAAGGATAGCAAATTCCTGGACTTATTTGGCCACAAAGTGTATTCTTCAGCGACACTCACCTTACGGATGGCTAATTATTCAGCGCTTTTGGCTAATCGTAATTTTGATAACTATGCCAAGCTCCTTGATCATCTACCAGAGACCAAAGGGGACATCTTGAAGGCAGTAGTACAAGAGGGATACATAGCCTCCAGGACGGCATTACATTTCGCCCTAGATATGGCCGATGCTGCAGCACGCACGACAGCTACATCAGTCTTTATGCGCAGGGCGTCCTGGCTGCAGCAATCATCTGCCCCAAAGATCTTTTGTGAAAAGTTGAAGACCTCCCCTTCAACAGGCAGAACCTGTTTTCAGATAAGACAGACCAATTGCTCCACTCGGGGAAGGACTCTAGGACTATCCTCAAAACATTAGGCATGTACACACCACCGTACCACCGGAAAAGGTATACTCCCTACCAGAAACAAAGACCTTTTCCCGTCAGCCTCCACCCTACAGATCTCATGAACAACAGAGAGCCAGACAACGCCAGCAACGGAGACGACCCCCGCCCAAAGCGGCTACCCAGCAGGGTAACAGGCAACAGGTTTGACACTTCCGTCGAGGGGCTGAGAACCATTCCCACCATCAACCGCCTGAGTGCTACAAATACGGTCTTCCATCACCGTCTAAGACCCTATCTTCAACACTGGGCCCACATCACCAACGACAAATGGGTCCTTCAAACCGTTCAGCTGGGTTATACCATTCCATTCACGTTGCTACCTCTCCCCTCCTCCCCTGCCCTGTCCCTTTTCAGGGACCCATCTCACGAGTCCCTGCTCAGGCAGAAGGCCATTCGTCTACTCACTATCAGTGCAATAGCGTCAGTTCCGGACAAATTCAAGGGCAGAGGGTTCTGCTCCTGATACTTAATCACAGAAAAGAAATCGGGGGGATGGAGGCCAATATTGGATCTTCACGGCCTGAACCGTTATCTACAAAAACAACGATTTTGAATGGTCACCCTAGCCACAATCATCCCAGCACTTCAAGGCGGAGACTGGTTCACGTCCCTCGATCTCCAGGACGCATATTTCCACGTCGCTATCCATCCGGCCCATAGGAGATTTTTACATTTTCCAATCGGTACAGACCATTTCCAGTACAAGGTCCTGCCGTTCGTTCTCTCATCGGCTCCAAGGGTTTTCTCCAAGACCCTTGCCATAGTGACTGCATATCTTCGTCGTCTAGGCATGTTGATTTTTCCATACCTCGACGACTGCTTAATCAGAGTTCAGTCATCAATGGAAGCACCTCACGCCACAAACACCACGCGCATAGTCTTCGGAAGCGCTGGGTCTCATTCTCAATATCCCAAAGTCATCTTTGGAACCGCAACAATCAATACAATTCATCGGTGCTCGTCTCGACTCCATTCACGAACGAGCTTTCTTGCCGATAACCAGATTCCAGACAATTCAGGATCTGATCCAGGTTCTGTTGATCAGTCCAAAGGTCTCCATACTACAGTGCCTACAACTCATGGGACACATGGTGTCCACAACGTATGTTGTCAAACATGCAAGGTTACATTTTCGTTGCCTTCAGCACTGGATGGTGAAGATATGCCCTCCAAATGCCTGCGACGTCCACAAGACAATAGCAATTCCCACTCATGTCAGAGCGTCACTGGCTTGGTGGACCGTTCCAGACAATCTCATGTTGGGCGTACCTTTCCATCGCCCTCAGCCAACAGTACAGATTACGACCGATGCGTCACTCATCGGACGGGGTGCCCACCTCAGGCACAAACAGGTACAGGGCTTGTGGGCTCCTGACGAATCGCTGCTGCACATCAGCTTTCTAGAACTCAGTGCAGTGTACAATGCCTGCCAACATTTCCTTCCCATTATTCAAGGACAAGTCACAAGAATCCTCACTGAAAATATGATGACAGTTTATTATATCAACAAATAAGGAGGAGCCAGATCCCCACTCACTATGCGTAGAAGCGATACGTTTATGGAATCTGTGCAACCGCCACAGTATTTTTCTATTGCGGAGTATCTCCCCGGTCAGCACAATTGCACAGCCGACGCCCTGAGCAGGCACTTCTCACTCAACCACGAATGGGAACTGCATCCCGAGGTACTTTCTACAATAGTCCAACGTTGGGGGTTTCCGACAGTAGACCTATTTGCTACTAACCGCAATGTGAAATGTCCTCAATACTGCTCGAGAACGGGAATTGGACGAAATTCCACAGGCAACGCTTTTCTCTACAATTGGAGTCGTCATCTATTGTACGCGTTCCCCCCCACTCCTCTAATACCCAGGGTCACAAAGAAAATCATTCGCGATGGGGCCACTGTGATCCTAATAGCCACCTCTTGGCCACGGCAGACATGGTACCCTTACCTCCATCGTAAGTCGATGCGTCCTCCGTGTCCTTTACCGAGATGACACGATCTGCTTACGCAGAATCGACGCTCCCTGCTCCATCCACAGATCGATCATCTCGCACTGACGGCGTGGTACCTAGTTGGTTCCAACAGGCAGAAATAACATGCTCACAATCCGTCAAACACATATTACTACACAGTAAAAAATCATCCACGCGAACTACTTACCTCTCCAAATGGTCTCGCTTCTCATCCTGGTGTTCCCAAATGGGTCTATATCCAACTTCTGCTCCTATTCAACATATCCTAGACTACTTGGTGCATCTAAAAAACTCTGGCCTTATCTGCGCTTCCATTAAAGTACATGTTGCCACGATAACAGCCTTTCACCACCCTGTCAAGGGATATTCGGTATTCTCCCATCCGATAATGAGAAGATTCCTGAAGGGAATGACCAACTTATATCCATGTCATATGCAACCCGCAGATCCTTGGGATCTTGAAATGGTCTTGAATGTATTGATGGGTAAACCCTTCAAGCCTTTAGCAACGTGCGACCTTCACTCCCTTTCCACAAAAGTCATTTTCTTGCCGGCAATAACTTTAGCAAGAAGAGTTGGCGAATTAGCTGCTTTATCAGCTTCAACCCCTTACACGGTATTCACCACCAAGGGGTTAAATTACGGCCACAACCGCGTTTTCTCCCCAAAGAGAACTCGCGGTTTCATATTAATGAGCCTATAGTTTTGCCCATCTTCTACCCCAAACCACACCCTTCGCTCAAGCATGCACGTCTACACACCTTGAACACGAGACGAGCGCTGGCCTTCTATATTGAAAGAACTAGATCTTTCCAGAAATCGGACACACTTCTAGTATCAATAGCGGAACATTCTATGTGCCCGCTATCTGCGCGCAATGCATCTTCTCTGTTATTGTGGAATGTATAAGAAGATGCTATACCCTACGAAATAGGCTGCTATCATCGACAATGAGAGCCCACTCGACTCGAGCTGTTGCAGCATCCACTGCTTTCCTCAAGGATATTTGTAGGGCAGCTACATGGTCATCGAATTTAACCTTTGCTAGACATTACGCCATCCCCAGTCTCCTCATACCAGACTCGGCCGTGGCGTCAGCGGTACTATCCACAGCTATGGCACGTTAGCGCCGAACCTTCCTCCTTCATGAGCAGGTGCTGTACATTCACCTACAGTGGAGCACCCATGGGACAGTGCTCGAAGAAGAAGAAGTTACTCACCCTGTGCAGTAATGATGGTTCTTCAAGATGCATGCCCCCGTGGGTGCTTCACGACCCGCCCTCCTCCCCTCTTCAGAGTATTTCTCTTTTTGTGTCTTTCAGACCAAGAGGCAGGAGGAACTGGCGGGAGCCGGACCGCACACACTCAAATGGTGCGAAAAGGCATGAGCCACACTTTGCTCATGCGCGGTCCGGCAGACTACGGCTAGAAAAGATCTCTGATCTGCGACGCTGGGACAAGCCCGACACATACAGTGAAGCACCCATGGGACACACATCTCGAAGAACCATCATTACTGCACAGGGTGAGTAACTCCTTCTTTTATCACGTGGAGCAAAATACTACCCACTTTATCCTTTCTTTTTAACTAGGCTGTGACTTCAGAAGAACTGTATGACTTTGCCAAAACTGCGATGAAAGAAATGAAAAAAAAAGAAGCAAATATCTGAATTGCCTGCTGGTAAATACACTCACTTCCTATTGTACTACTGTAAGATAATGTTAGCTGGACTCTTGATTTTATGTAGATCTTGGGTGAATTTCATCATTCAAATGTGAACTATATAAATTACTCTGGTATTTTAAAAGGGTTACAGAATGCATATTTTGAATTTTCATGTAAAATACATATGCTGTTGAATTTCAAATTATCATAAGCTGCCCAAGAGGTGGTGAAATAAGGCCCAATCTTGCAAGGTCCTGAGTACCCCACCAATGAGGCTACCAAATGTTGAGGGTGCTCAGGACTACTCCGGAGATGCTCAGCACATTGGAGGAGGTGATCCTTAATGAGAGGTTGTGAGAGTGTGTTTTAAAAGTCTCTTTAAAAAATTCAGATTCATTTGCTGAGGGCGTTGACTGGATAGCAGATTTTGTATCAAGTGATTAATCTTCCTTATTGGTTGGTACATCTTCTTTACAATGTGTTGTCTTTTGTTAGCTAATAGGAATCATTAGTTTAATTATATTTATTTGAAGATTGTTTTTAACACGTAACGCTCAACCTCCATAGCTGCAGAAAAAGGGAAAATCTATTGGAAATGTTTCAAAGGGCACGTCTCTAGTGCACACTTATTTCAAAATAAGCTATTCCAGAATAGTTATTCCAAAATAGTTTAATTCTAAATAGCACGTCTACACTGCAGGGAAGCCTCAAAATTAGTTCAGGGCAGTCTTCCCTAATGTAGACTTGCTATCTCGACTTAGAGCCCCACAAGGCACTGGGGAGGGGCTATTTTGAAATAGCAGCAGTGGAGCATCTACACCAGTGGTCTCCAACCTTTTTACATCCAAGATCATTTTTTAAATGACAGACCAAGCCAACATCTACTGCCCCGCCCCTTCCTTGAAGCCCTGCCCCTTTCTTGAAGCCCTGCCCCTTTCTATTCTCCTCCTCTCCATCACTTGCTATCCCCAATCCTTATACTGCTGCTTTTTTTTTCAATTCTTCTGTAGGAAGAGGTTTTTCCAACATTTGGCCTGTCTAGACTGGACCAAATGTCAGAAAACCCCCTTCTTTTGGAAGCCCCCTTATTCCTAGTGGAAAGAGGAATATAGGGATGACCAAAAGAGCATGTTTGCTCTTCCACTAAAAAAAGCAGAAAAACAAATGCATCCCTGGATGAAGAAGAGTTTTCCTGGGATCTCTCCAGAATCCTGAAAAACTCCTCCAGTCTAGCCGTACCCTCGCTGGGTTGAGACAGGATGTATAGGCTCTGGGGTGGGAATGAGGGATTTGGGGGTGGGAAGGGGTGAGAGGTGCAAGCTCTGTGAGGAAATCTGGATGCAGGAGGAGGTGGAGAAGGGGACGCTGGCTCGGGGAGGGGGCTCCAGGCTGGGCAGTGTTGGGGTACTAAGCAAGCCACAGGCTTGTGGATGTGAAGGTGCAGGAATTTGGGTTGGGGTATGTGAGGGGCTCAGGGCAGGGGGTTCCAGTGTATGATAAGCTCAGATCTAGGGTCTGGGGGAAGGGGGAGTGCAGGAGTGGCTGTGGCCAGATTGAGGCTTGGCCCCAACTGGGGGTTTGTTGGCCAGGCTTCATTTTTCAATAAAATACTATGTCAAACACAAAAAGTTTCTGCATTGTCTTTATTTATGAGAAGGGCAGGGGAACCTGTCTTGAGTCAGGGGTCACTGACCCCAGAAAAGTCAATTGGGAGCAGGGGAAATGTTACTGGGGAAGGGTGCTAGTGGGTGCTGGGGCAGGGAACAGGATGCCAGTGGGGGCAGGGTTCTTCAGCTGGGGGCAGGGGCGAGGGAACAGGGTGCCGGGAGAGCAGGGGACAGGTTTCTGCAACGGGGAGAAGGTGCCAGTGGGGACAGAGTTCTGTGGCTGAGGGCAGGGGAGAGGAAACAGGGCGCCAGGAGGACAGGTTTCTGCAGCAGGGGGCAGAGGGCTGGGGGCGACAGGTTTCTGCAGTAGGGGGCAGGGTGCCAATGAGGACTGGTTTCTGCAGCAGGGGGCAGGTTTCTGCAGCAGGGGGCAGGTTTCTGCAGCGGGGGGCAGGTTTCTGCAGCGGGGGGCTGGGGCCCGACTTCCCCCTCCCGCAGAGAAGGGAAAGCCTCTGGGGACTTACCCGGTAAGTTCCTGGAACGCCAGGGAGCTGGGGCAAGGAAACAGGTAGCGCATTTCTGCAACCCCCGGAAGTGATGCGCAGCTGTAGGACTTCTGTCCACCCCGCAGGAAGCTGCCACTACCTCCATTGTTGCTTGAGGTAGGTAGTGGGGCTTCTTGGGGTGGGGAGAAATGAGGGGCCCAGAACGCCTCGTGATCAACTGGTTGAGGCCTCGGGATCGACCAGTCGATCGCGATCAATTGGTTGGTGACCACGGATCTACACACAGCTTATTTCAAAATAGCTATTTCAGAATAGGCATTGTTCCTCGTAGAATGAGGTTAACGGATGTCAGAATAAGATTTCCATTATTTCAAAATGATTTAGAAATAACGGAATGGCTGTGTAGATGCTCACATTGTTATTTCCAAATAACACTAATTATCTCGAAATAACAGTGCAGTGCAGACACACCCTAAATAATAAAACTCTTTCATCTAGCCTGTGGAGCAACATGATTAGCATCTGGTGCCTCCAAGCAATATTATAACTAACTGCCTGTTCTCTTTAATAATATCTGATTTGATTTTCCTCCACCTCCAGGACCCCATCCCAGCGCTGACAGAGTTTGCATTGCAGGGTTCTATTGCAAATGCCATCCGATCAGAGAGTCTCAGAGAAGAGAGTAGGATGGTGGTCATGGGGGTAGATAATATTCCACTGCTGAATCCAAGCAGACTTGGAAAGTCAGTTATTGAAGACATAGCAGTAAGCGTTATCAAAAATTTACTCCAGTAAGTAAAAGCTTCTCA
>JAFJHL010000041.1:0-5000 GCA_019425775.1 Rafetus swinhoei
CAGTGGGGTCTAGAGGCGATGGGGGGAGCGAGCCTGTAAGGAAGCGGTGGCCAGTGCCCCACCTCACATCATCAAAGTACAAGTTCTCACAGGTTGCCATTTGCCCATCATGTTGGCTCTGGGGCGTGGCGGGTTTCTTGTTTGTATCAGGTGCCCTGGCACTACAACAGGAACGACACCCCCTTCATCTTGAGAATGAGGCGGTGTGTATCCTCTCTCGCACCAGCCAAGTAATGTTTCCTACATTCTGCATATACTCCAGTTCAAACACCCCCTTCACTACTTCTAAAGTAGCTATTTCAGCACCCCATAGCTACACACACCCTGAGAACCCCCCCTTTCTGTTGGCAAGGTTTTCCTTTTAGGAACCTGAAATAGGGTGACTGTAGCCTCACCTGGTCACAGAGTTTGTGTCTCTGAAGATTAGTATTTGTTAGGAGAACAGATGATAAATGCTTCAGCGTGAGCAGCTCTTGCCACTGCTAATGTAGAAATGAAGTAAAGGGAGTCTGCGGCCTATGAGTCTGCATTTATACCTTCCTTTGGCCTGCAAGGTATGCTGGGATATTGAGGGGCAGAGCTTATGGTAGCATTTAAGCTGGGCATCTAGGCACAGGGAGTCATTCAGCTTTGGGTTGCTCTAAGGAGGTGCAGATAGGCACTCCTACAATCATGGTGAGTATTGATATCGGGTAACGATGGGCTGTATTTTTGGTTAAAGTACCATTCTTCTGTTCTCATTTTTGTAATGTGATTTAATCGCATTTTATGTTATTGTAGCGTATTTAATGCATGTGTTTTCACCGGGAGGATGATACGAGATTGTTTCCAATCGCCATTCTGCAAAACACACATCATTAGCATTGATAGAGATTTCTGCAGTGTCTGCTGTAGAAGCATAGCAGTTTTCTGGCTGGGTTAGGTGGGGCTGCTCTGAGACTACTGTAATGTGTAATGCCAGTTCTCTCTGCTAACTTCAGCTATATTTTTCCTTTTCTTTCACGTTCAGTCATCTAAAGCCCTGTAAGTAGAATGAATCAATCAGGTTTGCAGTCAGGTTTTCTTTGCATTTGCAAGTATCGTCAATTTTGTACGGATCGGTGTCATCATTTTCAAGAGGCATGAATATTTTTATGCATTTTCTCGTAGCCGTAGGTCCATGAGTCCTCGACTACAGTGAACGAGACATCAGAGAAACACCTGTCAAATTGTCATAGTTAAGTATCTGCGAAGGGTTTGGCGTGAAGCGTTCCTGGTCGCGTCTTCTCGTTTTCATGCAGAAGCTCTCTAAACAGTGACCATCGCTGGGAGTAGGAAAGGCATGCGGGTGGAAGGTCATTGTATCGGAGGACCGTGCATTTCCTCTGGAGGAAAGAGCATTTCTGGGCAGTGACCCATCTGTAGCTAGAGATGCTCCAGTCTCAGTTTCCTGTCTGTTACACTGCACTAGGCTTGCATAATCGGTCACTGCTACTTTCTTCTTTCATCCTCTTCCGGGTGTCGGTTTTCTGCAGAGCACGTGAGCATCTTAGTTAACGATGGGCTACTGTGGCAGCGAGAGAGGAGGACAAGCAGGAGTATGTAGAAGCGTAGCCATTTTCTGTATTGACAAAAGCGATCGAGGGGGAAGGGGTGCGGCAGCGGGGCGTGGGGAGTCTACTTTGTAGGAGACATTTCTTTTGTTAATGAAGCAGTAGGTAGATGCGGTCATCTTTGACGTCTCTTGCATCGGAAGCTCATCGGATAGAATTCAGAAGAACCATTTGCAGTCGAGGTTTGCTCGTGTGCGCGGTACAGTACGGATGCGGATGCGGTCGTCACATTCCCGTGGAGGATCGTGACCATTTCTTCATTCATCCGGAAGGCGTCACCGAGGGGCGGCGTGCGGGTGATGGCCTGTAGACAAAGGAAAAGAAGACCTCGAGAGCAGGAGGATGTCAAAGTTAAGTATCTTTCCAAAGTCGGACGGTCAGAAGGATTTGTGAGGCTGAGGTTCATTGTTTAGGAACGGAAGTCCTGTCACACGTGCCTATTGTCAAGGGACGGGGCAGGGGAGTCGTTATCTGGAGGATGTGCGTATTTCTCCGAGAGAGCGTCGCATCACTAGAGATGCTCCGTTGTCAGCTGTCTTTTAGCACTGGGTTTGCATGAGCGGTCACCACTATCTCTGTCTTTGGTTCTATACAGCAGTTGTGGTTTTCTGAGGCAGATGTGAGCGTCCTAGTTAGCGAGAGGCCCCAGTGGGGTGAAATGTGGAGGCTACGTGCAGGAAGTGAGTTGCATCTTTGTCATAGGTATGAAGCTCTTTGGGGGGATCAGTTATCAGCGATTGGTGCGCGATAACGATAGCGATAACATAGCATTTGTTGTTGGCGTGCGCGAGGATTCGAGTACACAGAGCGAGGCGCGGCAAGTCCATCCCATTCGGTCACGCGGTTTGCAGGCATGCGGAAGCGGCAGTGGTGCGTCCGTGGTGATGGTTGAGATTAGAGCTTTAGGCTTTGACGAAAGGGAGTGGAATTGGTGGCGGGCTAGGCGAAGGGTCCTTGGCTAAATTACGTACGTGCTCGGATGCTGCTGTGCATCATGCCTTATCTGAAGACAGTGCCCATTCTAGGTCGGGTGCGTGGTGTGTCATTGCGTGTGTCGTTGTCAATTCACAGGCGTGTCGATGTGGCGTGGAGATGCAGGCGTGGCGAAATCGCGTCGGAAGCATGGGAATAACAGCGAGAGGCGATGGAATTGCGTGTGAGGTGTGAGTGAGTACTGAGGATCTTGTCGTGCGATTTCCTGATGTAGTTATTTAAGGGTTTGTGGAATGGACAGAGTCATGTTGAAATAGATGCCATTTCCATAAATGTGCTTACAATAGTGTTCTTTGCGCATAGGCATGTTGTCACGTTAAGTTTTGTCATTCGTAGGTTCTGCATCCAGAAGATATCTAATTTGGAAAGCAACAGCCAGTTGGCGGGGAAAGTTCGATTTCACATTTGCAAGTTAAGTAAGTATCCATCAGGGTGTTTGCTGTGTTTGGCATGTCATTGAGGAGCTTTGCATTTCACTGAGAAACGTGTGATCAGAAATCACGGTTGTTGCATGTATGCATTTAACCGTGAAGAAATATTTCCCATGGCGTGTTTACATGCGGTTTGAAAGAGAAGAGTTTGAGATCTTTGCGGTTTGGAAGATGAGAGTTTGCGATTGTGCAGATTTGCAAGTTAAGCGTCCGATCGATCAGTTTTATGTCTGGCTCCGTGGCAGAAAGCGTTTGGTGTGTTACCTGAGAATTTTGACACTACATATTCACTTACATTCTGCATGGATGAAAGGACATGCATGGTGAAAAATGGTGAAGGCTGGAGCCGTTTGTAGATGCGTTTCATTCGATGTTTTCTGTGAGTAGACAGTCTAGGATTTTGCAATATTTTAAGGCCTGGTGAGGTGGTTCACTGCGTGAGTCACTAAGTAAAGTGTCACTGTGCGGTGCGGCTGGTAGCTTGCATTGTTGCATAACTGTATTCAACTGAGTGGTTTCATTTGGAAGGGAGTGCATTTCAGCGGGAAACTTAAGTGTAGTTCTGCATAAGATTTGCAGTGGATGGAAGATGTAGTTCACTGGGTGCATTCGAGGTTTGGATTTTGCAAGTTAAAGTACATTCGATCCAGAGTTTTGTTTGTTTTATTTCACTTGAATTTGTATTTCACAGATGTCACATTGGGACAGTTCTGCATTCTACATATGTTTGAAAGCTGAGGAGTTTGGTGTGTTGTTTGCGCAGATGTAAGATTGTTTTTCATTTCTCTTAAAGTTCTCCATAGGATGGAAGATTTCTCGTGTGCGGAGAAAAGATTTGCATGTTTGTTTGGAAGATGTAGAGTTTGCACTAATTAGCTGTTTGTATGCGGTGGTGCATTCACTGGAATTTCTGGATAAGTTTGTCTCATCTAGATGTTTGTCTAATGAAGTGGTAGTTGTTTGTTGTTGTCCTGTGAAGTGTTATGTTTGTCTTTCATGCTATGTTCTATTGATTCTATGTTCTAGTGAAGAGAGTTCTTTCGTTGATGTTATTTTATGAAGATAAGTGCATGTTCATTTTACATAATGTGATTTATTTGTTGATGTGCCATCAAGTTCAGTACAGAGCCAAAAAGGCACAATTGTCAGTGTGTTTGGTACACAGTCAAGTCAGTAACACTAATGTGTTGTGAGTGGGTGTTTTATCATTTGATGTACACTCATGATGTTGGAAAGTCATTGTACACTGTAAGCGGTGGCTTTGTCATTTTTCATGCTGTTTTGGTGTGATGCTAAGTGTGCAGTATTGAACAGTGAGAGGCATTGCGACATCACATGCTGATCAGTGCAGGCATTGACAGATCAAGAAGGACATGTATTGTAGATTGCGTTTTGTTGTATCAGTCAAGAAATGCTTGCGTGGGAGTGAAAGTCAATATATCAAACTTGATGTGAAATCCTGTATGTAGTTATTTGCAGGTTTGTGGGGATGAGAAGTATGTTGAAATGTGCATGTTCAGTAAACTGGTTAAATGTTGTTATTGGGGTTTGCAGGGTTAAGTTTTGTTGTTGTAGGGTTGGAGTTTTTTGGAAGAGCAGTGTGGTTAGGGTTGGTTTTTTAGGGTTGGGTTAGGAGTTAGGAGTTGGAGTTTAGGGTTTAGGGTTTGGGGTTTAGGGTTAGGGTTGATGTGTTAGTTGGGAGTCTTAGGGTTGGAGTTGGGTTAGGAGTTAAAATTAAAATTAAATTAAATTAAAATTAAATTAAATTAAAATTAAAATTAAATTAAAATTAAAATTAAAATTAAAATTAAATTAAAATTAAAATTAAAAATTAAATTAAAATTAAAATTAAAATTAAAATTAAAATTAAAATTAAATTAAAATTAAAATTAAAATTAAAATTAAAATTAAAATTAAAATTAAAATTAAAATTAAAATTAAAATTAAAATTAAATTAAAATTAAAATTAAAATTAAAATTAAAA